>CAMQGK010000034.1:597500-613971 GCA_947000775.1 Pterois miles
CCCTGTATTAGAATGGGTTTTCACTGTTTCTCCAGCTTCCTCCCACAGTCCAGAGACACAGGTTAGATTCATTGTTGACTCTAAATGTCCCGTAGGTATGAATATGAACATGGATGGTTGTCAGCCTCTATGTGTCAGCTCTGTGATAGACTGGAGACCTGTCTGGGTCTCCCCCCTCGCAACCCTGAATACGATAAGTGGTTACAGATAATAGATTTAGGGGGTGTCGTAGCTCTGTCCGATAAGACTAGGTTAGGATGTGGAGGATCCGGGTTAAATCCCCCATGGACCAAGACCAACTGGTTGTGGGGGGGTGCCAGTTTACCTGTTGGGCACTGCCGAGGTGGCAGCCCTGAGCAAGGCACCGAACCCCCAACTGCTCTGGGCGCTTGTCAGGAGCCCCCCCACCCTGAACTCTCCATACGATATGTTGTGTGACAACAGAGTGTAAAACGAATTTCCCGGGGGAAAAAAGGAATTTTTCTCTGGATGGATGGACAGTAAACATCAGATCGCAGTAGTGCCTAGTAATGAATGTTTTAACACTGATAAAACAATACAAAGAAAACTTTGTAAAACACATCAGTTGAACTGAAACACTTCAAGTAGCCTGCTCCTTGTTGTTTTCCTCTCTTTTTACTTGTCTCCGTTCTGCCTCCCCCCCTCTCATCTCCCCTCTTCCCTTGCTCTTTCTCAGACAGCTCTTTGGGTTATAAAAAAGCACCATGATATATGAGGTTGTCTAAAAAAACTAAAAAGTCCCACAGTGATCTAAACAGCACAGCACAGTGTGCTCTGACTTGTACATGCATACACACAGACACACACAGACACACACACACACAGATTTGATTTTGGAATAATGTACACATCAGCAGTTTTTCTGTTTGGTCGATTTATTCGTCTCTCTCCCTAAAGTCCCATGTGGGTACATTGGCATTTTACATTGGACAACAAACACACGGACATGCGTGCACACGCACACAGGCTCTAGCACATAGTGTAACCACACACAGTCTTAAATACACACAGTGTCTCTCTGACGTGTGGTTTTATATAAAAACACACACATTCGTATTGTTTGATGCGAACACTATGCCCTTCACCATTTGTGTAGCTCTTCATGAGGTGCTTTTCTTTCACCTTGATATTACTGATGTTTTTTGTTTTTTTTTTTCTTGACTGTAGGCTCCACCCAGTTCAACTGATATAACTGTGACAAGGTGTTTACAAGTGCAAACAGCTGCCGACAGTAAATTATTATATCGGGAACATTCTCCTGCATTCAGCACTAATTAGCTGTATTTTATGTTGTCATGTAGATAAACAGGAGTGTGTTTGTGTGTAAATATGTATCACTCAGTCATATAGAGTAATGGACTGTGTGTGTGTGCGTGTGTGTGTGTGTGTGTGTGTGTTCTGCTCACCTGACAGATATCATAGAAAACAGCTGTATCATAAAACAATGGACAGCTGATGCAGCTGTGACACACATCACCGATGTTCAAAATGACGACTCCAAGGCAAGGTTGTCTCATGTGTTTAATGCCTGTTGCCTCAACTCCTCTTTCCTTGTGTCTCTTCCTCGGCTCCTTCGCTCACATCTCCCATGGGGAGGACTAAGACGCGATCAGAGTTGAGGAAAGGAATCAAGGAAACAGCGCAGAAATCAGCGCAGATAGCAGAAATCTTTACTTGTTGGTCTGTGTGTGAGACACAGAGAGACAGAGTGCTGGTGCATGAAACAACCATAGACTAAGTAACAGATGCAGTTACTGTGACAACACAAAGTGGTATATGGACTACGGTCTTGAAGCCTAGAGTTCTGTATTATAGCATTTGCCATCTTGAAGCAACACGACAAGGTGGAGCTGAATGCAACCAAATGCTGAATGAGACATTTACAGTAGGTGATCAAAATGTTACAATTAACTTTCATGAACTGAAAACACACTGTGAAAGGGTTAAAGCTCTAAGATCGGGTTGGCCTCTAGTACCAAAGTCAGTACTTTTAAAGCCCCCGCTTCAGTTAATTAAAGTTAAAAAAAAAAAACTATAGTAGAAGCTGCAGGTCAAAGGTCATCCTCCAAGCTGCAGGTGAACGCATGCTTGTTTGTCCGATACAACAGCAAATTGCTAACTTTATTTATCTCTCTGTTCTAGTTAGTAGCTAGCTAGGTGTAGTTAGTATCCCAACTTGGGTTTGATTTTATTATTAGTTTCCTGTGTGTTTATTTTCATCATGGTATTTGTAAACAGGTGAAATCAACACAGTGAATTACACAAAATCCCACCGTCTGAATTAACACAACACACTGACTGTCTCTCTCATTCGCTCTCTTCTTTACTGTCTCCTCCTGCTGGAGATACATTAATGGAAAGCAGCCGATACTGGAGGTTTGTGGGCCTCTAACAGGTCTGAATGATGGGGAGCACTACTTTTAGACCAAAAGAAAACCAGAGAAAAGTCCTGTTAGAGAAATAAATGAATCTCAGTGCAGACTGGTGTGGTGTCAGCGCTGGAGCTGAGGAGAGAGCAGCCGGTGAACCTCTAAAACATCCCAAAACTGCATTTAAAATGGCGGACCTCGGTGACATGTATATCCATCCTCCCGTGAGCTGTGAGTGGCGGTGCAGCAGCAGCCAGATGGCCACCTCGCCAGGAGGAGACGGTGAAGAAGCGAGACAGCGAAAGAGACTCAGACATAATTCTTGTCTGATTTGTAGTTTTATAAATAGTAAATTAATCTAAGCTGGTTTCATTCAAACTGGGTTGAAAAGGATGCAATGTGGTTAGCCATGTCTGACTATTAACCACATCCCCATTCTCTGTTTGAGAAAAAACATCATGAACCAAAAAAACAGGAAGTGACTGGAGAGAGGCTTTAAGGGTACCAACTGAGTTACATTGGTACTACCAATTCATGTGAAATCAAGAAATCAACATTTATCAGAATCACAATCTCTTTATTGTCGTAATACTGTGTCGCTACATGGGCAGCGCTCCCTTTTTTAGAAGAGAAAAGGGAGAACAAGAGGGAAGGAAGAAGAGGGAAAAAAGCAACTCCCAGACTAGGCTCCTGTAGGGGGGCACAGTGTGGGATTTGGAAAAACACCTCTGCACATCTATTCATAATCGGCATGATCGGCTGATGTCTAAGCATATTAAGCCAATTATCAAGCAGGCCCATCTGCGGGCAGCCCAGTGTTGTTGCTGTTCTTTTCAACAAAGCGACTAGCAACAAATCTAGCGACTTTTTCATGTCATTATAAATGTCATTTATATTAATTTTATACAGAGAAAAATCAAGAATTGTGTGCTGATTTGTAAATAATAGTAATAATACACAATTAAAATCGTTCCATATTCATTCATGGAGCCATGCAGGTCTACAACACTGTCCTGCACGTATTCATAATAAAAGCCTTGTGTGAAAAAAACACTTGAGAGGTTTTATTTTGAAATAAAAGCAGGAAGTATTGATTTAAAAATACATCTTGACTTTTTTCATGTCCGTGACATTTTCTACAGATACACTCCTGATCAAAATCTTAAGACCAGTTCAAAAATTGCAAGAATTTACGTTTTGCACTGTTGTATCTTAAGAAGGTTCTAAGTAGAGTTTCAAAATGCAAAAAGAAGAAATGAGAGCAAGAGACTAAATGTTTTGAGCAGGCAATTTATTGAAAAGAACAATTTAACTGAAATAGGCTGTTCATCAGCTGATCAAAAGTTTAAGACCACATCCTTTAAAAGCCCAAATCTGTGCAAAAATGTGGATTCAATGTCATTTTCTGTCAAGTAATCACACTGTCAAGACCTCTTGATGGGAAAAGCAAAAAAACTCACTGCCTTGGAACGTGGCAGGATTGTTGAGCTGCATAGACAAGGCCTCTCACAGCGTGCCATCGCTGCTGAGGTTGGACGCAGTAAGACAGTCATTTTGCATTTCTTAAAAGATCCTGAGGTTTATGGAACAAAAAAATCAAGTGGTAGACCCAAAAAAATCTCACCAGCACTGAGCCGGAGGATCCCAATGGCTGTCCGTCAAGACACGGGCGATCCTCATTCCAAATTAAGGCCATTACTGGTGCTGACTGCAGCCCAATAACCATCAGACGGCATCTGCAAAGGAACGGCTTCAAAAACAAAAAACGTTTTCAAAGGCCACGTCTCCTTCAACGCCACAAAATTGCCCGTTTGGCCTTTTTGCAAGGGAGCACCGAACATGGGACGTTCAAAGTTGGAAGAAAGTTTTATTCTCTGATGAGAAAAAATTTAACCTTGATGGTCCTGATGGCTTCCAACGCTACTGGCATGACAAGGAGATGCCACCTGAGATTTTTTTTCAACACGGCACAGCGGAGGGGGCGCCATCATGATCTGGGGTGCTTTTTCCTTCAATGGAACAATGGAGCTCCAGGTTGTGCAGGGCGTCAAACAGCAGCTGGCTACGTGGAGATGTTGCAGCGGGCATCCCTCATGACTGAGGGCCCTCGTCTGTGTGGTGATGACTGGGTTTTTCAGCAGGACAATGCTGCAATTCACAATGCCCGTCTGACAAAGGAGTTTTTTTCAGGAGAATAACATCACTCTTTTGGATATCCTGATGTTCCCTTGATTTAAATCAATTGGGAAAATTTGGGGGGGGGGGGGAAGGGGGGTTTAAAAAAAAGGGAAATAAGTTCAAAAAGGGGGAACCTTTTTAAAAACCATTTTCAACATGGGAAAAAAAAAAAAAAAACTTTGAAAAAAACCAAAAAAAAAAAAAAAAAAAAATTTAAAAAAAAAAAAAAAAGGGGGAAATAATTATAAAGAATTTTTTAAAATTTTATTTTTTTTGGTTTTTAAATATATGAAAAAAAAAAAATTAATAATTATTTTTAAAAAAAAAAAAAAAAATTTTTTTTTCTTTTTTTTTTTTTTAAAAAAAACTTAAAAAAAAAATAAAAAAAAAAAAAAAAAAAAAAAAAAATAATAAAAAAAAAAAAAAAAAAAAAAAAAAAAAAAAAAAATACTGAGAGGGGGGAAAAAAAAAAAAGGGGGGGGAATAAAGAAAAAAAAAAAAAAAAAAAAAAGGGGGGGGGGGGGGCAGGTACTCCCCCACGGAAGGAAAAAAGGGAAGGAAAAAAAAAAAAAAAAAAAAAGGGGGGGGGGGGGGGGGGGGGGGGGGGGGGGGGAGCTTATATATTATCAGAGGGAGGATAGAATAAAAAAGGCCGTGTGGTCCTTGCTTTATATTTCAGATGGAGGAAGAAAAAGAAAATCACCCAAACACATCGGCCCCAAAAATACAGCATATATCGGCCATCGGCCGAATAAAAAAAAAAAAAAAAAAAAAAAATTGGCACAATGGCTGGTGAGCTGAAAGCAGCCATAAATGTGGTTAACGTTACACTTTTCAAAACTCGATGCAGACAATACTTTGCTGCAGTATTTATGAGTCAAGGTGCCAGTGTGCATCTCTGACCAAGGACTTATTTAATTATTTCCTCACTTATCTATTATGTCTGGCTTACTGGTGACTGCTGCTGTCTGTGTGTCTGTGAGATGTGTACGATCTGGGTAGATTATTAAACTGATTTGCCCTTCTGGGATAAATAAAGTTGTCTGGATTTCAATCTGAATCTGAGTCTTCTAATACTAATTTATGTCTGAAAAGGTTGAGCAGAAACATGTAAAGTCATTTTAATCTCCTATAGCTGTCAATACATAGCGTTCACTGCTCTACAGTCATGTTTACTGACTACTTCTGGTGTGACTCATACAATGGATTGTCCAGTGGACTCGATTTTAGAGTGAGGAATGTATGTGGGTGTAACTTTAAGCTATTTGTATTGCGGTGACTGGTCTTTTGTGTACCTGAGTACAGAGAGACAAATTGCTGTCAGCTTTGGTTGATGTGGCAACAAACGAGTGGAGAATCCTGAAAGCTAGTGGACCTTTTGTGATAGTACACACAGTGTGTAGGATGAATGCTGTTTAACTCTTGAACAGCTGTTTGCTACATTAACAGTGACGCCTCAGTGTACAAATCTGCATTGTAGAAGATAAAACATTAATAACAACGATCTTTTTTTTTTTTTATTCCATAATGGATTTAAAGAATAAGACTTTTGATCCCTGCATTCATATAACATTTATCGGAAATGTGCCTAAACTTTTTAGGTTCTATCTACAGACTGTGTTTTATTTTTAGCATAAGCAAATGGCAACCGTGTGATTACAGCTATATTAATTATTTGTTCTTTCCAGATCTTATATATTGTAAACTTATGGTGTCAGGGCTGTCTATTGACAGGAACCTGACACATGGGTTATGATTTAATATATTGCAAATAGGGCTTGATATCGGTACTCATTTCCTTTAAAGACACTTTCACAAGCCAACATTTTGTCCATTTTAATCAAACTCTGGTGTGGTCCTTTGGGCAGCTGTAAATGCAATAATGAAACTTTGGCACAGACCAAAACAACCAAGTGAGTTAAACCACAGGCTGCCTATGTGAGCATTTTTTGAGATGGTTAACAAGAGTAGGAAGGGACTGACCTGGACGTCTACAAGTCCGATGTTTGCTTACTTGGCCAACTGGATTTAAAAGAACACACAGAATATGCTAAATAAAGTCAAAAATAGTGACTTTATAAAGTCATTGTAGATAAACTCAAGGAGAAGGGATTTGTGTGCATATATATATATATATATATATATATATATATATATATATATATATATATATATATATATATATACATATACAGGTGCTGGCCAGTAAATTAGAATATCATCAAAAAGTTGAATTATTTCAGTAATTCCATTCAAAAAGTGAAACTTGTACACTGTATACTTCATGCAATGCACACAGACTGATGTATTTCCAAGTGTTTATTTCTTTTCATTTTTGATATTTATAAGTGACAACTAATGAAAACTCCAAATTTAGTATCTCAGAAAATTAGAATATTGAAAAGGCTCAATGAAAAAAAAATGTTTTTTTAGAAATGTTGGCCAACTGAAAAGAATGAACATGAAAAGCATGCACATGTATAGCACTCAATACTTAGTCGGGGCTCCTTTTGCCTCAATCACTGCATTACTGCGGCGTGGCATGGACTCGATCAGTCTGTGGCACTGCTCAGGTGTTATGAGAGCCCAGGTTGCTCTGATAGTCGTCTTCAGCTCCTCTGCATTGTTGGGTCTAGCGTATTGCATCTTCCGCTTCACAATACCCCATAGATTTTCTATGGGGTTAAGGTCAGGCGAGTTTGCTGGCCAATCAAGGACAGGGATACCATTGTCCTTGAACCAGGTACTGGTGGTTTTGGCACTGTGTGCAGGTGCCAAGTCCTGTTGAAAAGTGAAATCTGCATCTCCATAAAGTTGGTCAGCAGCAGGAAGCATGAAGTGCTCTAACACTTCCTGGTAGACGGCTGCATTGACCTTGGACCTCAGGAAACAGAGTGGGCCAACACTGGCAGATGACATGGCACCCCACACCATCACTGACGGTGGAAACTTTACACTGGACCTCATGCAACGTGGATTCTGTGCTTCTCTGCTCTTCCTCCAGACTCTGGGTCCTTGATTTCCAAAGGAAATGCAAAATTTGCTTTCATCAGAAAACATAACTTTGGACCACTCAGCAGCAGTCCAGTCCTTTTTGTCCTTGGCCCAGGCGAGACGCTTCTTACGCTGTTTCTTGTTCAAGAGTGGCTTGACACACGGCATGCGACGCTGACTCCAGCTGCAGTCCACTCTTTGTGGATCTCCCCCACATTTTTGAATGGGTTTGTTGTCACAATTCTCTGCAGGGTGCGGTTATCCCTAGAGCTTGTACACTTTTTTCTACCACATTTTTTTCCGTCCCTTCGCCTGTCTGTTAATGTGCTTGGACACAGAGCTCTGCGAACAGCCAGCTTCTTTAGCAATCACCTTTTGTGTCTTGCCCTCCTTGTACAAGGTGTCAATGGTCGTCTTTTGGACAACTGTTAAGTCAGAAGTCTTCCCCATGATTGTGGAGCCTTCAGAACACGACTGAGGGACCTTTTAAAGGCCTTTGCAGGTGTTTTGAGTTAATCAGCTGATTAGTGTGGCACCAGGTGTCTTCTATATTGAGCCTTTTCAGAATATTCTAATTTTCTGAGATACTGAATTTGGTGTTTTCATTAGCTGTCAGTTGTAATAATAAAAATGAAAATGAATAAACACTTGAAATATATCACTATGTGTGGAAGGAAAGTATACAGTATACAAGTTTCACTTTTTGAATGGAATTACTGAAATAATTCAACTTTTTGATGATATTCTAATTTACTGGCCAGCACCTGTATATATATATATATATATATATATATAAAGGTCCTATCCTTTGATCAAGTAATATTTAGAAAATCAGATAGGTTTGCAATATGCATGCCAATATTCACTTACATGCACTTATAATCACATAAAATCACAGTAGGCGCACAGCATTCATCACATCGTGTGTGTAAATAATCACACTTTTAGTCTAACTGTAAAAGTTGTGTCCCATGTGTGCACTACATGTATATAAAATTAGGGTTTTACCAAATAGTCCACTTATTTTATTTTTTCAAGTTTTGTTACATATGCTATGATACTTTTCCTTCACCATGGAATATTACTGAGCATCAGTTTTTAAACAGCTCATGGCCTTAGAGTTTAAGTGGATGACAAAGAGCTGCCCTGCTAATATTCAGTGTTGGTCACTTGTCGACAAGTTTAAAGAGAGATTTAAAAAAAAAAAAGTAATGAGAGTTTTGATGGTGAGAAGACCCTTTTCCTTGTTCTTTATGGCACAACAGCATAAACTATAAAATAGACAGTCAAGTTGTAAACTATTTCCTTTACTATAAGGTTTTTCTTTACAGTACATTTCAGATTTGGATTGAATTAGCAAAGGTTGACTGTTAATCCACATTTCTCTCTTCACTTCTTGACTTGTGTCCCTGAGGGAGTATAAAAGCCAATCAAGTGGCTTTAACTGTAAGGAGGTGATTCCTGTGGGACCATAAAGACCAATAAAATGGCTAGGAAGTATTGGAAAAAAATGAAGAATTCACTTGTTAGGTGTTAGTCACAGCCCTCTTTCTGTCTCACTCGTTTTTCACTTGTACCCTTTCTCATTCACACACACATGCTGTTCTGTTCTGTGTCATTTTATTGTACTGTATATTTGGCCCAGCTCTGCCCAGACCTCAATCCACTCTTGCTATTTTTCCTGAAAGCAACAGGATTCCAGACATAAACTCCCGGATTTCCCTCCGGGGATTAATAAAGGTTCATCTTATCTTATCTCTTATCTTATCTTCATCTTCTGATGAGCTGAACAAAGCCCTGAGTGTCCTCAGAGAAGAAGCAAGCCCTTAGTGTAGCGGTTAGGGTTCCTGGTTTTCGCCCGGGTTCGACTCCCGGTACGGGAACTTCCTTTTGGGGGCGGCAGTAGCTCAGTCTGTAGGGAGTTGGCTTGGGAACCGGAGGGTCACCGGTTCAAGTCCCGACATGGACCAAGAACTGAGTGTGAACTGGTAGCTGGAGAGGTGCCAGTTTACCTACCTACCGCACTGCCAAGGTGCCCCTGAGCAAGGCACCAAACCCCCTACTGCTCGGGGCGCTTGTCAGGAGCAGCCCCCTCACTCTGACATCTCTCCATTGTTGCATGTTTGTGCATGTGTGTGTTTCGGGTCTGCACGTACCGTGTATAAGTTAACAAACAGAGTGTAAAAATTGAATTTCCCCTCGATGTGTCGAGGCTATGGAGCATGTGTCGAGTAATCCAGGAAGTTTTCTGTGAAGCATGTCTCAAAGGTTGTATTGTTTGAGACCAGGGACGTCATTGAAGGTGCCTGAAGCCAAAATACAGTTGAGAACTCACTCATAGCTCTTCTACTCATACTTGGTTTAACATTAAACCGCTGCATCTGACAGAACAACACCACAACATTGTTGAATCAGAGCAGCTGACACTGATAAACAAGCTAGCTGACTACTGAGCGCCGTCTCTCAGCTCCGCTCAGACTGTCCAAAGCTCCGCCTCCCCCTTCAGTGTCAAAGGGCGATCAGCGGAGAGAGGGAGGAAAGAGGAAAAAAAATGGAGAGAAACAAGTGACACTAAATGACAACAAAACAATAGTTTTGCACACTTGTAATGCTGTTGAAGGATTTCTGTTTACTTTTTGTGATGATTATGTATTGAGGTGGGTCACGCTTGATAATATGCAGCTTTTTATATTGTAGAATGTTGGAGTCACTTTCTAAATAAAAAGGGATTCAGTTATCTTTTTAAAGAGAGAAGAGAGAAAATAATTTGAAAGTGTGATAGTTATAGTGATAGTTGTCAGAGCATAAAAGCCAAAGATCTGTTGATCTTTATGAATCCAGACTCACAGTCTAACAATGGCATGTTAAGATGGAAAATCAAAAGAAATGGTAACACCCTTTCTAATTTGCCACACATTTTGATTGAGAGGAGAGGAGGAGCCGATGATCGAGCAGATGATCGATGAATGAAATGTTAGTACAAATATGTCCAAAAGTGCTGAACAGACCAAAATGACCACTAATATCTAGACCATGAGAGAGAGAGAGTTGTTTCATATTTACACACAATAACGAGACTCATCCAGACCTGCACCAACATGCTGTACACCCATGCTCACATCCCAAAGAACTCAAACACACATTCATACATCCAAACATCCAATTATAGAACAACATTCACTTGGAATGTGTTGCCAATAATGACAGCCACTTTGGTGTCCAGGATTAGCAGGATTTGACCTTGCTCCGTTCATTAAAATATCATGACACATATTTTTACCAAAGCTTGCACACTAGAATGACTCCTGTTTAGCCAACTGAGTCCCACAATAGACCGATTTTTGAGGGACAGGGTCTTTAGGGGGAGATAGCAGGTCAACAGTGGGTCGCATAGAAGTGGGATACATCATCTGAAAGCTGGGAACCTTATCTTATCTTATCTTAAAAAAAAAAAAAAGAAAGTATTTTTTTTTGTGAATTTCCCCACTGTGGGACCAATAAAGGAATATCTTATCTTATATTATCTTATTAATATGAGATGGAGCTCACCACTGTGTTTCTAGTCTCTAGTTGTTCTAGTCATTAATCAGCAATGAACATGAATGTATGATTTAAAATAAATTATAAAAGTGTACAAGGGCTGAACATTATGATAGAAGTATCTGATGGTCAGCCCATGCTCTATTATGTCTCAAACATTGTTGCAGCAAATTTTGGGGTTGATACCATTTGTTACACAGATTTGGTGCAAAATTTAACCACACTCACTCCCTCATCATCAACTGCTTATCCAGGGTCAGGTCACTCCAGCAGGGGACCAAAACTTCCCTTTACCGGGCCACATTAACCAGCTCTGACAGAGTGAATGCAATACCGCCGCCGCAGCTCCCATTCTCCGGCCAATCTCAAGTTCCATTGTCCCCTCACTCATGAACAAGACCCTGAGGTACTTGAACTTCTTCACTTCGGGTAAGGACTCATTCCCTACCCAGATTAAGCAATCCATTTTTTTTTTCCTGCTGAGAACCATGGCCTCAGATTCAGAGGTCCTGATCCTCATCTCCCATCTGCTTCATTCTCAGCTGTGAATGATGCTAACAGGCCCACATCATCTACAAAAAGCAGCAATGAGATCCTCAGCACACCGATCTACAAACCTTGCTCGCCCAACTATCCCTCAATATCTTGTCCATGAATATCATGAACAGGATTGCAGAGACTTCCCTGAACACAGCTCTCGCTTTGGAATTATACAGAATGGATGTCCTATGTCATATGCCGTCTCCAAGTTCACAAAACACTTGTAAACTGGATGGACTCCCAGGCCCCCTGCAGGATCCTTGCGAGAGAGAAGAGGTGGTCCATTGTTCTACGGCCAAGGAGGAATCTGCATTGTTTCTCTTCATTCCAAGGTTTGACTATTGGCTCAATCCTACATTCCAGCACCCTGGGGTAGACTTTACCGGGGAGGCTGAGTAGTGCGACACCCCTGTAATTGGTATACACTCTCTGGTCCCCCTTTGTGAACAGGGGAAACACCACCTGGTCTGCCACTCCTAAGGCACTGTCCCTGCCTTCCACGCAATGTTGATGGGACGTGTCATCCACGACAGCCCGCCACACCCAGAGCCTTCAGCATTTCTGGATGGATCTCGTCAATCCCTCTTGCCACTGTGGAGTTGTTCGACTACCTCAGTGACTTCCACCATAAATTTAACCATTTATAATCAAACTATTTTACCACTCTGGAGTTGATAAAAATGATCCGTAATCCCTCCAAAATACCACATTAAGACACCAAGACGTTGAGTAACACCATAGAAAAAGCTATGCTGTGATTTGGGATCAAAAACTTTTGACAGTTATGTATAAAGTTGGGCTCATTGATCCACAAGAGTCTCAGCTTTACAGTGATACCCAATTTATGTAATTCAAGATTGTTTATGGACCCCAGTAGAAATTTTCAAACACATCATTTTAGAATAGGAGGAAATAACATTTGTACTGCTTGAAAAAAACTGCCTGGCTTTAGTCGAAAATTGCATGTGATTATGTGATTATCATAATCACACGTAGACTTGTCTGCAAAGGAGAGACTTAGACTTAGACTTACCATAGAACCCATTTTCAGTCCCTTGAGGTCAGAGGTCAAGGCGGTCTTTTGAAAATGGCCATGCCAGGTTTTCTGTACCAAAATTTAGCCTAAATATGGAGTGTTATTTCTCCTCCTTCCTGACAAGCTAGCATGATCTGGATTCCTTGGGTCGAGTTTAATATTACATCTGTATATTCAATCTAGCTGTAAAACTGAACCTGCTACAGCCACTGAAAGACAGTGAAATTGGTCAGGATTGCGGGTCTCAGGGGATTAAAAACTTAATGATCATATGGTGACATGATACAGATAAAAAAGAGTGTTTTCATTCCAACCATACACAAGTTGATCTTCAAGTAACACTTAACAATTCTTAAACTAATGTGTGTTAATCTGATTCTCATCCTGTGCGTTCCTGTAATTATTACCTCCTGTTTATTGTGAGTAACTGAATGAATGCACAGCTATTCATCCAATTCGTCCTACAGAAAGACATGATTCATCTGAGGAAACAGTAAATTAACAACTATAATTCACATATTGAATGGGGTTTCACCGCTCACTTGTATGCTGGGCTGCACATTTTTCTGATGTTTATTCAAGATGAGTTGAATCTGACATGGTGGTTTGATTAGCTTTGAACTTTGGATGAATGAGAAATGTGCATTTACATATTCCTACCTTGTTGCCTTTTTTTATTTATTTATTTATTTTTTTTACAGTTTATGTGCATGTGTGTCTGCACCTTTGCTTACTCTGCTCAATATCTACTTCATCTGTGCAAGGAGTCCCGGCATTCACAGTCCACACTTGACACTGAGAGTATAGATTAAATACACTGCAGAATTACTCTCAAGTGTTGGTAGGTTTGTGTCCTTGTTGGTCCTCTTGAACTTGATATGCGTTTAATTCCATGTAGATCTATACTGTTGTTCATTCCATTCAACATGTTCATTCATTATAGAGAACAAAAGCCTACCAAGGCCCTCCAAGACTACAGCAATCAAAGCCCTCTGTTAATGAGGATCCAGCTAGTTATTAGCAAGGTCTCGTTAGCATATTGTTGATGTAATTGTATACTTAATTGCTGATTAGGAGGCTAATTGCTAATTGCATTGACTGAATATGCAATTGATGTGTGGTGATTTTCTTAATACAGTAGTGAAAGGAGTGGGAAAGGTTTCACTAGGCAGAAGTGACTGTGTCTTTTGCTTTGTTCATTGTTGACATTGCTTACAGTTGCATTATTTCTGTTGTTCATGGCTGCAGGTAGAACTGATTGGCTGTGTAACATAAGCAGGATCAAATACTGTTTGACCATGTAAGACTTGCTAACGGATTTTTATGCCTCCGTGCTGGCCGTGGCTTAAAGGATTTCAGGTTCTCCGTCTGTCTGTCTGTCTGTCTGTCTGTCTGTCTGTCTGTCTGCAGGCATGAACACACTTCCAGACCCAAACATTAACTTGAGCAGTTCTAGATATAAAAAAAACATGTCTAACAAGTATGGAATGATCAACAGGCTGCAGCTGAATAACGACAGCTTTGTTCTTGTCCATGTCCACGCTGTAGCACATACCTTACCAGTTCAATGCTTCATGTGACCTGTTGTTGTGTAGATTTCCTCTTGGCCTTGGTTGCTATGGGAGAAACACATACTGTACAATACAGTCTGTCCTCTGTCTTTTTCATTGTTGAAATCTTGTCTGCAGCTTGTATTTGTGTAGTCCTGACTAAATGTTTTGAATCACGTTCATATCAAAACACATTTACTAGGGGGACACTTCATATATATATATATATATATATATATATATATATATATATATATATATATATATATATATATATATATTCAGTAAAGTATAGATTCAGTAACATTTACACGAACACTCAGATGTTGTGAAACCAAAACAGCCCAGATTCTCAAAATTAGCCAGTGCATGAAAAAATGTCAGGAAACTAACAGCATCAACATTTTTTTCTTTAAAAATGATTCCTTTCAGTGTTGTCCTTTTCTCAAAGAGCAAAGAGAAATAAGATTTTTAGATTATTTACACTATATGTTTGTTCCCTATCGACAGCTTCCCCTTCTCCTTTTTGCTCTAGTATCCATGTTGCCTTTTCAGATGGTGTCCATGAGAAGTGAGACGACTCTCTGTCTATTATTTCTCACTTTATCTCTCCGCCTCTTTCACTCCCTGCTAGCCCAAACCCCCTCACTCTTTGATGATAGAGCTCACAACTGAGACACGAGTAACAGGGGCTAACACATCATTTAAGATACACACATACTCCCTCCACACACACACACACACACACTCGTCCTACAGAATTGTTTCTGTGTTAGTGCACAACTAATCGGAAATGGTGTTTGTTCACAGCCACAGATCCTTACAGTCGTTAGGCTGACACACACAGAGACATGAAGATGGTAAACCAAAGACTTCAGTTCTTCAGTTCCTCAGAGAGATGGTGAGTGAGGGAGATGTAAAAAATGAATATTAGAGAGTGACAGATGGAGGGCAGGAAATAATAAGCACAGAGAGGGGAAATGGATGGATTCAGGGAAAGATTGAAAGACAGGTGGGATTTGTACGAAATGGCAATGCTATAACAACAGGCTTTTAACTGCCTTAATGTATTCCATATGTTTGCCTAGTTAATGCTTATAAGATTCTTGGAAGATTTAAAGAAATCGTTAATGACTATCAGGCACAAAGGCGGGCACGAAGGCGGGGTTCACCCTGGACAGGTCGCCAGTCCATCGCAGGGCACATAGAGACAGACAACATAGAGACAGACAACCATTCACACTCACATCCACACCTACGGGACATTTAGATCAACATCAATTAACCTAAACAGCATGTCTTTGGACGGTGGGAGGAAGCCGGAGTACCCGGAGAAAACCCACGCTGACACGGGGAGAACATGCAAACTCCACACAGAAGAGTCCCAAGGAATCGAACCTGCGACCCTCTTGCTGTGAGGCAACAGCACTAACCACTGCACCACCGTGCAGCCCCACATCATATCCTGTCTCACTCAAAAGAAGTATGGATCAGAATACATAAGACAACCATACTCTATATTGTACAATCCAACAATTGTTATTGGGAAAACATCTGTGTACTGGAAATAAATAGTACCTGAATGGGATATGTCATGTTGGTGACTTAAATCAAGATGGTTTGCTCATATCATATAGATTTAATGAGGAGATACACTCTTACAGGAAAAGAACATTTTTGGAAATATCTCCAGATTAGGATCTGTTTTGCCCAGAAGATTTAGCATATGGACAGAAATCCCATTATGGACTTTTTCAAAATGTCGATGGAGTGATTTCACGCTTCGTTCTTTTACAAACTGACTAATGAACTGCTTAATAATACCTGTAATAGTCTGAAGATAATATGGCAGATAGACCTAAATTGTTCACTGGATTAAGAGGGAGGGCTTAAAAATTTTGTCAGACAGTGGAAAACATGTCAAGGAATTCAAAAGCAAATTCATTCAATATAAGATAATACATTATTAAGATAATACATACTATTGGACACCAGTCAGACTACATAGGATGGGATTATCGCCCAGCAACTTGTGTTGGAAATGCCAAAAAGAGATAGGCACCTTTTACATTGTATCTGGGACTGTCGTCTGGGTAAGACGCTGCCAGTATCCCCAAGAGTGTGTTTACTTGGAGACAGATCACAACTGCATAACATATCAAAAGAAAGAATTCTCAGCTGGGGGTGATTACAGCTGCTATAACAATATTTAGACACTGGAAGTCTACTAAACCCCCAGAAAT
>CAMQGK010000035.1:0-26598 GCA_947000775.1 Pterois miles
CTGTCAGGGTTATGGACTTTTATGTTAGTTAGGCTTTTGATTAGTTTTTTATTTAGTTCTGTTTTACTGAGTTTCTGTTCTAGTATATTGTTTGTGTTTCACTCACTGTCCTGGTCCTGGTGTCTTGTCTTTGGTTGTTTCCTGTTTTATTTTGAAAGTCTTGCGTCTCTGTGTTGTTTCAGCTTTCCTTCCTGTCTTTGTCTGTTTTCCCTCCTTTTTTGATTGTCTCCTTTGCCCTAATTGTTTTCACCTGGTTGTCTTCCCTGTGTGTATTTAAGCCTCCCCTTTCCCCTCTGCTCTTGTCGGTTCATTTGTTAAAGTTTCCACGTGCTCTGTGTTTCTTAGACTTGTGTGCTTCTCAGTGTTTCTCCCCAGATTCCCCTTAGACTCCTTTCTCTTCATGTTGCTTGGTTCTCTTTTTCACCTGGTAGGTTTTCTTGTCCTGTTTAAATGTCTCCTGTGCACACTTAGTTTTCCTGCCTTTTACTTGTCTGGGTTTTGGTGTATTTAGTTTTCTTGAAGTTACTTTGTGTTTAGTTTGTTAGTGTTCTTGTTGTTACTCTGTGTTTAGTCACTGGTTCTTTAGATTGTAGTTTATTGTTCTTTTTGCATTGCAAGAAGTTTGTTTAATCAGTCTAAAATTAAAGACTCGTTTTTTGTTAGTCAGTTAGTTGGTGTGGTTTCTGCATTTGGGGTCTCTCTCTCTCTCTCTCTCTCTCTCTCTCTCTCTCTCTCCCTTCCCTTTGTTAATCACCCAGCCTTCCTGACAGAATGAACCGACCTTCCCCTAAGACCCCAGCAGAAGCATTTTATGCCATGCTTGGTATTAGAATAATAAGGCCTGAACCCTTGCCCCAGGAGCCCCAGTCCCCTTTTGAGGGATCCAGACTGGCAAGTGCCCCGCATTATCTAGGAGCTGGAGCTCCTAGAAGAAGCGCAGAGGCCACAAGCAGCACTCCCGTGTCTTCCCTGAGGTCCAGCCTACTCCAGCCCCGCGTGTCCCGCCTGGGGTCCGGCCGACTCCAGCCCCACGTGTCCCGCCTGGGGTCCGGCCGACTCCAGCCACACGTGTCCTGCCTGAGGTCCGGCCGACTCCAGCCCCACGTGTTTCGCCTGAGGTTCGGCCGACTCCAGTCCCACGCATCCCGTCAAAGGTCTGGAGGGCTCCAGTTCCGGCTGGGTCGACGCCGCTGCCAACGCCTGTGTCTCTGCCTGTTCCGGAGCCTCCAGTTCGCAGTTGGGTCGACGCCGCAGCCAGCGCCTGCATCAGTGTCTCCTGTTTCGGCTGGGCCGCCGCCGCAGGCCTCTGGCATCTCCTGTTCCGGCCGGGCAGCCGCCGCAGCCTCTGACGTCTCCTGTTCCAGCTGGGCAGCCGCCGCGGCCTCTGACGTCTCCAGTTCCTGCTGGGCAGCCGCCGCAGCCTCTGACGTCTCCAGTTCCGGCTGGGCAGCCGCCGCAGCCTCTGACGTCTCCAGTTCCGGCTGGGCAGCCGCCGCAGCCTCTGACGTCTCCAGTTCCGGCTGGGCAGCCCCCGCAGCCTCTGACGTTTCCTGTCCTGGCTTGGCAACCCCCGCAGCCTCTGACGTTTCCTGTCCTGGCTTGGCAGCCACCGCAGTCTCCGTCAGGGGGGTCTCCCACCGCCTCCTGTCACGGCTGGGTCTTCGCCCGTGCCGCCTCTTCTTCTTTATCGTCCCAGTCGCCGCCTCCTGCTCCTGTCACGGCTGGGTCTTCGCCACCGCAGTCGCCGCCTCCTGCTCCTGTCACGGCTGGGTCTTCGCCACCGCAGTCGCCGCCTCCTGTCACGGCTGGGTCTTCGCCACCGCAGTCGCCGCCTCCTCTCCTGTCACGGCTGGGTCGCCACCGCAGTCGCCGCCTCCTGCTCCTATCACGGCTGGGTCGTCACCGCAGTCGCCGCCTCCTGTCACGGCTGGGTCGCCACCGCAGTCGCCGCCTCCCCTGCTTCGGCTGGGTCGTCACCGCAGTCGCCGCCTCCTGTCACGGCTGGGTCGCCACCGCAGTCGCCGCCTCCTGCTCCTTCCGGCTGGGTCGCCACCGCAGTCGCCGCCTCCTGCTCCTGTCACGGCTGGGTCTTCGCCTCCGCAGTCGCCGCCTCCTGTCTCCTGTCACGGCTGGGTCTTCGCCACCGCAGTCGCCGCCTCCTGCTCCTGTCACGGCTGGGTCGCCACCGCAGTCGCCGCCTCCTGCTCCTGTCACGGCTGGGTCTTCGCCACCGCAGTCGCCGCCTCCTGCTCCTGTCACGGCTGGGTCTTCGCCACCGCAGTCGCCACCTCCTGCTCCTGTCACGGCTGGGTCGCCACCGCAGTCGCCGCCTCCTGCTCCTGTCACGGCTGGGTCTTCGCCACCGCAGTCGCCGCCTCCTGCTCCTGTCACGGCTGGGTCTTCGCCACCGCAGTCGCCGCCTCCTGCTCCTGTCACGGCTGGGTCTTTGCCACCGCAGTCGCCGCCTCCCGCTCCTGTCACGGCTGGGTCTTCGCCACCGCAGTCGCCGCCTCCTGTCACGGCTGGGTCTTCGCCTCCGCAGTCGCCGCCTCCTGCTCCTGTCACGGCTGGGTCTTCGCCACCGCAGTCGCCGCCTCCTGCTCCTGTCACGGCTGGGTCTTCGCCACCGCAGTCGCCGCCTCCTGCTCCTGTCACGGCTGGGTCTTCGCCACCGCAGTCGCCGCCTCCTGCTCCTGTCACGGCTGGGTCTTCGCCACCGCAGTCGCCGCCTCCTGCTCCTGTCACGGCTGGGTCTTCGCCACCGCAGTCGCCGCCTTCTGCTCCTGTCACGGCTGGGTCGCCACCGCAGTCGCCGCCTCCTGCTCCTATCACGGCTGGGTCGTCACCGCAGTCGCCGCCTCCTGCTTCGGCTGGGTCGTCACCGCAGTCGCCGCCTCCTGTCACGGCTGGGTCGCCACCGCAGTCGCCGCCCTCCTGCTTCGGCTGGGTCGCCACCGCAGTCGCCGCCTCCTGCTCCTGTCACGGCTGGGTCTTCGCCACCGCAGTCGCCGCCTTCTGTCACGGCTGGGTCTTCGCCTCCGCAGTCGCCGCCTCCTGTCACGGCTGGGTCTTCGCCACCGCAGTCGCCGCCTCCTGCTCCTGTCACGGCTGGGTCGCCACCGCGGCTGCGCCTCCTGCCCCTTCTGCACGGCTGGGTCTTCGCCACCGCAGTCGCCGCCTCCTGCTCCTGTCACGGCTGGGTCTTCGCCACCGCAGTCGCCGCACCTCCTGCTCCTGTCACGGCTGTGGGTCTTCGCCACCGCAGTCGCCGCCTCCTGCTCCTGTCACGGCTGGGTCTTCGCCACCGCAGTCGCCGCCTCCTGCTCCTGTCACGGCTGGGTCGCCACCGCAGTCGCCGCCTCCTGCTTCGGCTGGGTCGCCACCGCAGTCGCCGCCTCCTGCTCCTGTCACGGCTGGGTCTTCGCCACCGCAGTCGCCGCCTCCTGCTCCTGTCACGGCTGGGTCTTCGCCACCGCAGTCGCCGCCTCCTGTCACGGCTGGGTCTTCGCCTCCGCAGTCGCCGCCTCCTGTCACGGCTGGGTCTTCGCCACCGCAGTCGCCGCCTCCTGCTCCTGTCACGGCTGGGTCGCCACCGCAGTCGCCGCCTCCTGCTCCTGTCACGGCTGGGTCGCCACCGCAGTCGCCGCCTCCTGCTCCTGTCACGGCTGGGTCTTCGCCACCGCAGTCGCCACCTCCTGCTCCTGTCACGGCTGGGTCGCCACCGCAGTCGCCGCCTCCTGCTCCTGTCACGGCTGGGTCTTCGCCACCGCAGTCGCCGCCTCCTGCTCCTGTCACGGCTGGGTCTTCGCCACCGCAGTCGCCGCCTCCTGCTCCTGTCACGGCTGGGTCGCCACCGCAGTCGCCGCCTCCTGCTTCGGCTGGGTCGCCACCGCAGTCGCCGCCTCCTGCTCCTGTCACGGCTGGGTCTTCGCCACCGCAGTCGCCGCCTCCTGCTCCTGTCACGGCTGGGTCTTCGCCACCGCAGTCGCCGCCTCCTGTCACGGCTGGGTCTTCGCCTCCGCAGTCGCCGCCTCCTGTCACGGCTGGGTCTTCGCCACCGCAGTCGCCGCCTCCTGCTCCTGTCACGGCTGGGTCGCCACCGCAGTCGCCGCCTCCTGCTCCTGTCACGGCTGGGTCGTCACCGCAGTCGCCGCCTCCTGCTTCGGCTGGGTCGCCACCGCAGTCGCCGCCTCCTGCTTCGGCTGGGTCGCCACCGCAGTCGCCGCCTCCTGCTCCGGCTGGGTCGCCACCGCAGTCGCTTTTTGTCCCTGTCCCCGTAGTCCCGGTCCCTAGCGTCCCGCAGAAGTCCCAGGTCCCAGTCCCCGTCGTCCCGGTCCCTAGCGTCCCGCAGAAGCCCCAGGTCCCAGTCCCCATCGCCCCGGTCCCTAGCATCCCGCAGCAGCCCCAGGTCCCATTGCCCGTAGTCCGGGTCCCTAGCGTCTCGCAGCAGCCCCAGGTCCCTGTCCCCGTTGTCCCGGTCCCTAGCGTCCCGCAGCTGCCCCAGGTCCCTGTCCCCGTTGTCCCGGTCCCTAGCGTCCCGCAGCTGCCCCAGGTCCCTGTCCCCGTAGTCCCGGTCCCTGCTGTCCCGCTGCTGCCCCCGGGCCGTCCGTCCGAGCCTCCCCAGTCAGTCTCCGCTCTGCCCCCGGGCCGTCCGCCCGAGCCTCCCCAGTCAGTCTCCGCTCGGCCCCCGGGCCGTCCGCCCGAGCCTCCCAGGTCAGTCTCCGCTCTGCCCCGGGCCGTCCGCCCGAGCCTCCCCAGTCAGTCTCCGCTCTGCCCCCGGGCCGTCCGCCCGAGCCTCCCCAGTCAGTGTCCGCTCTGCCCCCGGGCCGTCCGCCCGAGCCTCCCCAGTCAGTTTCCGCTCTTCCCCCTGGACGTCCCCGTGAGATTCCCCGTCATTCCCCAGGACGCTTACCCTTGGAACCCTCCTCCGGACCCCCTCCTCCCACCCTTGTGAACTCAATTGACATTTTGGGACGTCTGGAATCCGTCCCTTGAAGGGGGGTTCTGTCAGGGTTATGGACTTTTATGTTAGTTAGGCTTTTGATTAGTTTTTTATTTAGTTCTGTTTTACTGAGTTTCTGTTCTAGTATATTGTTTGTGTTTCACTCACTGTCCTGGTCCTGGTGTCTTGTCTTTGGTTGTTTCCTGTTTTATTTTGAAAGTCTTGCGTCTCTGTGTTGTTTCAGCTTTCCTTCCTGTCTTTGTCTGTTTTTCCCTCCTTTTTTGATTGTCTGCCCCGCCCTAATTGTTTTCACCTGGTTGTCTTCCCTGTGTGTATTTAAGCCTCCCCTTTCCCCTCTGCTCTTGTCGGTTCATTTGTTAAAGTTTCCCCGTGCTCTGTGTTTCTTAGACTTGTGTGCTTCTCAGTGTTTCTCCCCAGATTCCCCTTAGACTCCTTTCTCTTCATGTTGCTTGGTTCTCTTTTTCACCTGGTAGGTTTTCTTGTCCTGTTTAAATGTCTCCTGTGCACACTTAGTTTTCCTGCCTTTCACTTGTCTGGGTTTTGGTGTATTTAGTTTTCTTGAAGTTACTTTGTGTTTAGTTTATTAGTGTTCTTGTTGTTACTCTGTGTTTAGTCACTGGTTCTTTAGATTGTAGTTTATTGTTCTTTTTGCATTGCAAGAAGTTTGTTTAATCAGTCTAAAATTAAAGACTCGTTTTTTGTTAGTCAGTTAGTTGGTGTGGTTTCTGCATTTGGGGTCTCTCTCTCTCTCTCTCTCTCTCTCTCTCTCTCTCTCTCTCTCTCTCTCTCTCTCTCTCTCCCTTCCCTTTGTTAATCACCCAGCCTTCCTGACCCTCTCTAGTGTTGTTGGTTGCACCTGAGCTTTTCCCACTATAAGTCAAAATGTGTGCTGTGAAAAACACCTATTATGGTTATTAATTTGGACTATATGGAGAACGGCCCTGGTCTGGTCATCAGCATGGGCAGCAGTGATTCACCTTGAAGCCATGGCGCCAAACATAAACTGTGATTTTACAACAAAATGAAATTATTAATGTTGGGCGAGGAATAATAATTACCAAAGGAGTTTGTCTTACTTTATTCCTTTGCTTTGGTTTTTGCAAACGTATCTGCTTTACTGCTTGCACAAATACTGCAACAGGATCCCATTGTCCTATGATATCTTAGTTAATGAGAAACATCATGCTGTGTGATGATAGCATGTAAATAATGTGTCTCTGGAGGAATCAGGCCACAGACAAACAGATCTGAACTGGGCCAAACACTTCAGATAAGAGGAAGAACATCCCAGAGATGATGTTCATTGAAGTTGTACTATGATAAGAACAGTAATCTAAAGCTTGGTAAACTCTTCTGACTGATGAAGACATTCTTAGGTGAGCGTACATCTTTTTGACTCTGATGGTTGGATTTATATTCAGTGACATTGCAAACAGTCTGTTTTAAACGGTGGCTAAGGATTATTATGTACTTACAAGGTTGAACCTTTTCTCTCAGTAGTCAAACATTTATATGTTATGCTGATCTTTGTCACAGTGTATCTTTGGGGATGTATTTTAGTGTGTGTAATGTATTTTCTCTTTAACAGGTTTGCTCTAATGCACAGATCCAAAATGCAGAATCTGACCGAATTTCCAGACAATGCAACTTCCTACAACAGCCTGTCTGTGATCATCAAGGTGTGTGTTGTTATCCCCTTCTTCTGCATCTTCCTCTGCTGCATTGCTGTCATGCTGCACATCTTTGCATCTCACAGGCAGTACCTGGACACCACACGCTACATCCTGTTTGCCTACATGCTGATCAATGACACTCTCCAGCTATTGACCTCTGTGCTGCTCTTCCTCTTTGTCATGGGCCAGGTGAAATTTGCTGTTGTCTTCTGTGCTCCTCTGCTGTTCATTACCACTGTCCCTTTCCAAAACACACCTTTAATCCTGGCCACCATGTCACTGGAGCGTTATGTTTCCATCTTCTATCCCCTGCAGCGCCCGGCCGCCTGGCGATCAGACCGTATCTGGATCATTATTCTGTCCCTGTGGCTCATCAGCTGTATTTCCCCTGTGATTATCTTCTGCATCAGGGAAAGTGACCCTGCTGTGGATATTCTCTCTACCCCGATGCTTTGCATAAATGACGCTATCGACTTATCTCCAATCCAGACACTGTTACGAGCCACAGTAAATATTCTCTTCTTTGCAGTGGTGGCTGTTGTCATCCTCTTTACATATGTGAGAATCCTGCTGGAAACCAGGAAGCTGAGGCAGGATAAAGTGTCTGTGAGCAAAGCCATGCACACTGTGCTGTTACACGGCTTTCAGTTGCTGCTGTGCATGCTGGCCTTCAATGTCCCCATAACTGAAACTCTCATAGTGCTGCATGTCAACTGGTTCAGAGAGGACATTGCCTTTTTTAATTATTTCTGTTTCGTCCTCATTCCACGCTTTCTCAGCCCGCTCATCTACGGCTTTAGAGATCAGAGTCTCAGGGGCTGCATCAGGAAAACATTTCTCTGCTGCTCAGACAAAGTCAAACCTGTTGTGAGAAGCAAGCTGTAAGACATCTTGTCTGTTTCTTGAACTGGCTCTCAAACCTAATGCATACATTTCAAAAGAGGCATCTGTGATGTATAAACCAGGTTTCTGCATGTCTTGTCAAGTCTCAAAAAACATTCAGTACAGTTTCATCAAAAATGACTTAAACAGTACTGAAATTCTTAATTTTAGTTAACAATCATAGCAAATATCAATATATTTCATTGCCTGCTGCAGTCAGTAATGTTAGTTATGTATTGCTGTTGAACAAATTGGGATTATTTTGACAGTGAATTGTGCAGGCTGGAAGAGGTTCAGTCCTTTTTTGTGGAGTCTAGGTTGGCTCCATCAGACCTGCAGAAAACACTGTCACAACTGCTGTTAAACATAAACCAGGCAGTGACTGTTACTGTGATCAATAAAGATTACTCAATTCAGTGGGTGAATTTAAGGTATCCTGCATGAAGTCTGGCAGCTGCTGTTGGGATTCAACCTCTCATACACTCATTAAGCATGCAGCATCGCTCAGGCAGGATTTATGATTATCTGTGTGACCGTGTTGCAGGCAGGATAATGCTTCTGGCCTTCTGTAATCCACTGTCATTAGACTGTATTACATATATTTATAAGCCTAAAATCAGAAAAGGTCTGGCAGAGTCTTGCAGATTAATAGACTGATATTTGAATTCACAAGTCAGTGTGTTGTTCTCAGGTGCAAAACTGCTGTTTGAATGCAAAAACATCATGTTTGATGCTGGTCGAAATTTGGTAGAATTGTGTTGCTGGTGTCATCGAGGATACT
Source organism: Pterois miles (assembly GCA_947000775.1). NCBI lineage: Eukaryota > Metazoa > Chordata > Actinopteri > Perciformes > Scorpaenidae > Pterois > Pterois miles. The sequence goes on from CAMQGK010000035.1 coordinate 8,300, forward strand.
TATGATGGTATAAATATGATATGCATATAATAATAAATACAGAGTGTAACATTGTAAGCCACTGTCTCATTAGGGGCATCAAATATCCAAATTGCAAATTTTGTACTGATTTCTGTACTGACTGATGGATTGATCCATCAGTCGGTTTTGAGAAATTGTGCTCAAAACAGTTGTTTGTTAAAGGGAAACCATACACACAATCACATAAATTTCAGTAGGCATACAATGTTAATGCTGTGTGTTAAAACAGCTTTGTCTACTCAAAATTAGTTTGAATTTATCTGCTTGGATTTGAACATTCAGTTTTTTTATAGTAATTTTATAGTTTGGTGTGTTTACCTGGCTGTTAGCAAAGCTGCCCTTCCTGTTTGACTGTCAAAAATGCAAAAATGCCCTTCTGAGGTAAACACAAGTGTAATTAATAACATTAATGATGGTCCTGTTCCATTTCAGTGGGCCAAGACACTGGTATTGTGCATGTTTGCTCACTGTAATGGCTGAGACACGCTAAATGTAGTGGGACCATAATTATTTTATCAATTACGCCTGTGTTTATCTGGCAATGACATGTCAAAATGGCTGCAGTGTAAAGGGCCGTCGGCCATTGAACAGAAACATACCAACTGCACAGTGCCTACTGACCACTTTCTACCAACCTGGGAGTTTAAGAGGCCAGTAAGTGACCCTTATTTGCTCTGTAAGCTATCTAGCAATATACAAACACACCCAAGCAAATTATCTACAGTTAACTATAGTGTCATTTGTTTGTGTATTCAGGGGAATTATTTTGTCTGTCCAAAGACGCGCTACCAGGCTCATTTAGCTTATTTTCCTGAGATTATCCCACATTTACTGTTAAGTCTCTTTTATCAAACATGTTGCTAATAGCAGCAGGCTACAAACAAGCTAAAGACACGCTGTAAACCACGCTAACATTGCCACCCAGCACCAACATGTGAGGAACTTTTTCAGTTACTGACAAAGTTACCAACTAAGCTAGCTAGCTGGTAAAGAAAGTCAAACCTCTAGCAAAGAGACAGATACTTACAGATACTCAAACTAAACCTTAAAAAGAGTGAACAATGAGCTTACCCTCTTCAGGAGGACAGAAACAAGACTTCAGTGGGATGATAGTGTTGCTTTTAGTGTTGCTCCATTGTCTGCAAAATGAATGGCTGTTTCTACTTACTGCTGACTGGAACATACAGAAAAGCATCATTTAGCTATGTTCTTGAGTTTATGGCACATTTACTGTTAGCTCTCTTTTAATAAACATGTTGCTAATAGCAGCAGGCTGAAATAAGCAAAAACATACTGTAAACCATGCTAATGTTGCCACCCAGCACCAGACAGCAGTTTGCTAACTACTGACAAAGTTAGCAACTAAGCTAGCTGGTAAAGAAAGTTGAACCACTTGCAAGGAGACAGTTGATTTCCTCAAACCAAAAGGCTAAAAGAAGAGCGAACACAGAGCTTACCTTCCTCAGGACGACAGAAACTTGACTTCAGTGGGATGATAGTGTTGCTCCTTGTCTGCTGAAAGTGTCAGAGAGAGACCGTTAGCTAACACATTAGCAACTGCATGAGGTGATAGTTTAGGAGGTATTCTGCCTCCTAGTGGCCAAACATGACTGATGCAGCCTTAAATGTGCTATGTTTTAATTGACTCGCATGGATACCTCTGTGTAAGTCCTTATTCAAAACTTAACTTGAGTGAAATTATCATTATGGAGAATAACAACTATCATTAGCACCTTAAACAATACATTATATTTTTTGACATTAGTTAAATAGTTATTATAATATGTAATAGTTATATATTTAATATATGTTAACATTCCTGGGTTACTGTGTAAGTTTAATGTTGTAGCTGGTCATGGTGGAAATATTTTTAACTGCTTTATATAATCTTTACTAGTTAAATAAATGAAAACAATTTAGGTTCTATAACCTTATCAGATATTTTGTGTCTTGTGTAAAATCTGAATAAAGTGAAAATACTCAAGCACATGTTGCTAATGTAAAATTGAACTTTACATTTCTTTATTAAATGTACTTACTTACACCAAACCCTCTTACGTCATTGATTAGCATCACTATACAGCAGGATATGCTGCTATAACAGAGAGGTCTTTTTTATTTTCTTGAGTGACGAATAAGTAAAAAGATTGGAAATTATACTGAAATTGTAAGTAGTGGAGATAACCTGTAAGTGATGCATTTTGATATTTTCAGCAGCAGCATCAGGCCTTTTTCATGGGACACATTTTGACATGTCACAGTATGAAAAGCACAGGTGTAAATAATGAAATGAATGATCGCTGAAGTCTATTTAGCTGCATCGATTTCAGGGTCCAGGTATTGTGTATGCTGAATTACTGTCACTCTCTAGTGTTGTTGGTTGCACCTGAGCTTTTCCCACTATAAGTCAAAATGTGTGCTGTGAAAAACACCTATTATGGTTATTAATTTGGAATATATGGAGAACGGCCCTGGTCTGGTCATCAGCATGGGCAGCAGTGATTCACCTTGAAGCCATGGCGCCAAAAATAAACTGTGATTTTACAACAAAATGAAATTATTAGATGTTGGCCAAAGAATAAGAATTACCAAAGGAGTTTGTCTTACTTTATTCCTTTGCTTTGATTTTTTGTAGTCACCACTTTGATTAAAAAACAAAAAAGCAGTTTGTTTCATGCCATACATTGAAAACTTATCTGCTTTACTGCTTGCACAAATACTGCAACAGGATCCCATTGTCCTACTGAAATCTTAGTTAATGAGAAACATCATGCTGTGTGATGATAGCATGTAAATAATGTGTCTCTGGAGGAATCAGGCCACAGTCAAACAGATCTGAACTGGGCCAAACACGTAAGATAAGAGGAAGAACATCCCAGTGATGATGTTCATTGAAGTTGTACTATGATAAGAACAGTAATCTAAAGCTTGGTAAACTCTTCTGACTGATGAAGACATTCTTAGGTGAGCGTACATCTTTTTGACTCTGATGGTTGGATTTATATTCAGTTACAGTGCAAATAGTCTGTTTTAAACGATGGCTAAGGATTATAAGGTGCTTCCAAGAGTTAACTTTTTCTCTCAGTTGTCAAACATTTATATGTTATGCTGATCTTTGTCACAGTGTATCTTTGGGGATGTATTTTAGTGTGTGTAATGTATTTTCTCTTTAACAGGTTTGCTCTAGTGCACAGATCCAAAATGCAGAATCTGACTGAATTTCCAGACAATGCAACTTCCCACAACAGCCTGTCTGTGATCATCAAGGTGTGTGTTGTTATCCCCTTCTTCTGCATCTTCCTCTGTTGCATTGCTGTCATGCTGCACATCTTTGCATCTCACAGGCAGTACCTGGACACCACACGCTACATCCTGTTTGCCTGCATGCTGATCAATGACACTCTCCAGCTATTGACCTCTGTGCTGCTCTTCCTCTTTGGCATGGGCCAGGTGAAATTTGCTGTTGTCTTCTGTGCTCCTCTGCTGTTCATTACCACTGTCACTTTCCAAAACACACCTTTAATCCTGGCCACCATGTCACTGGAGCGTTATGTTTCCATCTTCTATCCCCTGCAGCGCCCGGCCGCCTGGCGATCAGACCGTATCTGGATCATTATTCTGTCCCTGTGGCTCATCAGCTGTATTTCCCCTGTGATTAACTTCTCCATCAGGGAAAGTGACCCTGCTGTGGATATTCTCTCTACCCCGTTTCTTTGCAAACCTGTTGTTATCAACTCATCTCCAATCCAGGCACTGTTACGAGCCACAATAAATATTCTCTTCTTTGCAGTGGTGGCTGTTGTCATCCTCTTTACATATGTGAGAATCCTGCTGGAAACCAGGAAGCTGAGGCAGGATAAAGTGTCTGTGAGCAAAGCCATGCACACTGTGCTGTTACACGGCTTTCAGCTGCTGCTGTGCATGCTGGCCTTCAATGTCCCCATAACTGAAACTCTCACAGTGCTGAATGCAAACTGGTTACAAGAGGACATTGCCTTTTTTAATTATTTCTGTTTCATCCTCATTCCACGCTTTCTCAGCCCGCTCATCTACGGCTTTAGAGATCAGAGTCTCAGGGGCTGCATCAGGAAAACATTTCTCTGCTGCTCAGACAAAGTCAAACTCATTGAGAGAAGCAAGCTGTAAGACATCTTGTCTGTTTCTTGAACTGGCTCTCAAACCTAATGCATACATTTCAAAAGAGGCATCTGTGATGTATAAACCATGTTTCTGCATGTCTTGTCAAGTCTCAAAAAAAACATTCAGTACAGTTTCATCAAAAAAGGCCTTAAATTGTATTTAAAGTCTTGATTTTAGTGAACAATCATAGCAATATCAATATATTTCATTGCCTGCTGCAGTCAGTAATGTTAGTTATGTATTGCTGTTGAACAAATTGGGATTATTTTGACAGTGTATTGTGCAGGCTGGAAGAGGTTCAGTCCTTTTTTGTGGAGTCTCGGTTGGCTCCATCAGACCTGCAGAAAACACTGTCACAACTGCTGTTAAACATAAACCAGGCAGAGACTGTTACTGTGATCAATAAAGATTACTCAATTCAGTGGGTGAATTTAAGGTATCCTGCATGAAGTCTGGCAGCTGCTGTTGGGATTCAACCTCTCATAAACTCATTAAGCATGCAGCATCGCTCAGGCAGGATTTATGATTATCTGTGTGACCGTGTTGCAGGCAGGATAATGCTTCTGGCCTTCTGTAATCCACTGTCATTAGACTGTATTACATATATTTATAAGCCTAAAATCACAAAAGGTCTGGCAGAGTCTTGTAGATTAGTAGCCTGATATTTGAATGTACAAGTCAGTGTGTTGTTCTCAGGTGCAAAACTGCTGTTTGAATGCAAAAACATCATGTTTGATGCTGGTCGAAATTTGTCAAAATTGTGTTGCGGGTGTCATCGGGGATACTTATGGTGGTATAAATATGATAGACATATAATAATAAATACAGAGTGTAACATTGTAAGCCACTGTCTCCTTGGGGGCATCAAATATCCAAATTGCAAATTTTGTACTGATTTCTGAACTGACTGATGGATTGATCCATCAGTTGGTTTTGAGAAATTGAGCTCAAAACAGTTGTTTGTTAAAGGGAAACCATACACACAATCACATAAATTTCAGTAGGCATACAATGTTAATGCTGTGTGTTAAAACAGCCTTATCTACTAAAAATTAGTTTGAATTTATCTGCTTGGATTTGAATATTTAGTTTAGCCATTTCCCTCTCCGTTCACTAACAAAAATTGAAATGACAAAGTGGGCAAGACACCAAAGTCTATGTTGTACGTCTGCTGCCGCGGCTCGTATAAAAGGCTGAATACTGGCTGACCATGGCCAGTTTGTGCCTCTCACACCAAGCCATGGGAGGAGTTAGTTAGCATTTGCTACTGCATTTTAAATTTTTGAATATATATTTATATTTAAATTATTTATATTTAACATTTAATTTTAAACAAGCTGGAAGAGAGTGTTTCAGCAGAATATGAAGGTGTAGTTATCATTTAAGATTTATGTTGCAGATTCATTTTACTGATCTTTATTGGGATCATTTACATAATTTAATTAATTTTATTGTAAATATTTACATTTTATATTTTGGTGTGTTTACCTGGCTGTTAGCAAAGCTGTCCTTCCTGTTTAACTGTCAAACATGCAAAACGGCCCTTTTACTGCAGCCATCATGCAGTGTAACTGAGGTAAACACAGGTGTAATTAATAACATTAATGATGGTCCTGTTCCATTTCAGTGGGCCAAGATACTGGTATTGTGCATGTTTGCTCACTGTAATGGCTGAGACACACTAAATGTAGTGGGACCATAATTATTTTATCAATTACGCCTGTGTTTATCTGGCAATGACATGTCAAAATGGCTGCTGTGTAAAGGGCCGTCGGCCATTGAACAGAAACATACCAACTGCACAGTGCCTACTGACCACTTTCTACCAACCTGGAAGTTTAAGAGGCCAGTAAGTGACCATTATTTGCTCTGTAAGCTATCTAGCAATATACAAACACACCCAAGCAAATTATCTACAAACTAGAAAAGCACTCGGAGAGGGCAGACCTCCGCCAAGCACCATAGTTTCCCCCCATATTGAAATTCACTCCAAAATAAAAATCCTACAATTTTATTATGAGTTCAGAAGTTATTAATGAAAATCTCTTTTTCGGTAATGGTGGTTTCTTCTGGATCTCTCTCTCAAGTATTAAAGCTAGATCAAATTCGTTGACATACGTCAGATGCGGAATTGTCTCAGCTACACGATGCCGCTTGTTAGAAATCTCTACCTCTAATATTAAATGCACTGTAGGCCAAAATGTAAGAGTACCCCCATTTTTTATATAAATTGCTATAAAATCCGCCATCTGGATCAGATCTGGATCAGCCTTTGGGATTTGATAGAAGTACACATTGGAAATCCCTGAGTCAAATTTCATGAGCTTTAGGCAAAAATTACCAGAGACAATTTTTGGGTCCCATTTACCCCAACGTTAAAGAAAATTTCAAAGTGATCCAGAATCCAGGATTTCTTCCGGATCACCCTTAAAATTAAATCAGTACTTCTTTTTCACATTTTCGACACACCCTGAAAATTTCATCAAAATCCGTCCATAAATTTTTGAGTTATCTTGAACACAGACAAACAAACAAACAAACAAACAGACAAACAAACAGACAGACAGACGCCGGCAAAAACATAACCTCCTTGGCGGAGCTAATAACTATAGTGTCCTTTGTTTGTATATTCAGGGGAATTATTTGGGCTGTCCAAAGATGCACGACCAAAAATATAATGGCTTTTTCAACTTACTGCTTACTGACACCCACAGGCTCAAACAAGACCCTGTTGATGCAGAGAAATACAGGATGCGAAGGACCAACAATAATGACAGAAAAGGCTCATTTAGCTTATTTTCCTGAGTTTATGCCACATTTACTACTAAGTCTTTTTCATCAAACATGTTGCTAATAGCAGCAGGCTACAAACAAGCTAAAGACCCACTGTAAACCACGCTGACGTTGCCACCCAGCACCAACATGTCAGGAACTTTGTCAGTTACTGACAACATTAGCAACTAAGCTAGCTGGAAAAGAAAGTTGAACCACTTGCAAGGACACAGTTGATTTACTCAAACCAAAAGGCTAAAAGAAGAGTGAACACAGAGCTTACCTTCCTCAGGACGACAGAAACTTGACTTCAGTGGGATGATAGTGTTGCTCCTTGTCTGCTGAAAGTGTCAGAGAGAGACCGTTAGCTAACACATTAGCATAAATGCATGAGGTGATAGTATTGGAGGTATTCTGCCTCCTAGTGGCCAAACATGACTGATGCAGCCTTAAATGTGCTATGTTTTAATTGACTCGCATGGATACCTCTGTGTAAGTCCTTATTCAAAATTTTACTTGAGTTGAATGGCGCCTTCAGATGGGGTCATGTTTACGAGTTGAGCCCAGATGAACGCCCCCCTCGTATCATCTCATGAGCTGAAAGTTTCTGAGAGCTCTGAGTTCTCGACTTGTGACATGTTTGTTGATGTTGTGAGAAATGGTGGAGCCTGTGGGAGTTCATTTATCGGTGCATAATAATGGTGCCTTCAAAGGGAAATCTTATTTACGAGATTAGATGTCATCAACACGACATGTGTTGCGTTCAAGTGGTGAAGTTGTCAAGAACACGGCTGCTAAGCAAAGGCAATATTAACATTACTGTCAGAGTTTAGAAGCCACAGAGGCTAACAATGTAGCCAGCTACCAAGTGGTAACATAACGCAGGAAATGCAAAGAAATATTGACAGAGGAGAAAGATGTGATTGGTGGGAATCTCAACATTTTCTTCAGACATATTATAAAATTAGCAAGAAAAACAATATATGAATAAAATTACAATGTCTCCACCATTTCTCACAACATAAACAAAAATGTCACCAGTCATGAACTCAGATATTACAGAAACTCTCCACGTACGAGGTCATGAATACGACATGAGGGGGGCGTTCATATGGACCCAACTCATAAACACGACCCCATTTGAAGGCACCATGAGTTACTATTCTACACTACATTGTAATTTCAGTCATATATGGTTTTTCTTGGCAATTTTATATGTCTGAGGAAAATGTTGATATTCTCATGACCTCATCTTTCTCCTCTGTCATTATGACTTTGCATGTCCATTTGCTAGCTTGCTAAATTGTTAGCCTCTGTGGCTTCTAGACTCGGACAGTTACGTTAATATTGCTGTTGCTCAGCAGCAGTGTTTTTCACGACTTCTCCACTTAAAGCTGAGAATATTGTGAACCTGACCTCCCATCTCGTAAACGCTGTAAACACAACCCCATGTGAAGGCACCAACAGAATCATTATGGAGAATGACAGCTATCATTAAGACCTTAAACAATACATTATATTATTTGACATTAGTATATACTTAATGATTAACATATGTTAACATGTCTGTGTTACCATGTAAGCAGAATTTTAATGTTGTAGCTGGTCATTGTGGAAATATTTTTAACTGCTTTATATAATCTTTACTAGGTAAAGAAATGAAAACAATTTAGGTTCTATAACCTTATCAGATATTCGTGTCTTGTGTAAAATCTGAATAAAGTGAAAATACTCAAGCACATGTTGCTAATGTAAAATTGAACTTTACATTTCTTTATTAAATGTACTTACTTACACCAAACCCTCTTACACCATTGATTAGCATCAATATACAGCAGGATATGCTGCTATAACAGAGAGGTCTTTTTTATTTTCTTGAGTGACGAATAAGTATAAAGATTGGAAATTATACTGAAATTGTAAATCCTGGAGATAACCTGTAAGTGATGCATTTTGATATTTTCAGCAGCAGCATCAGGCCTTTTTCATGGGACACATTTTGACATGTCACAGTATGAAAAGCACAGGTGTAAATATTGAAATGAATGATAGCTGAAGTCTATTTAGCTGCATCGATTTCAGGGTCCAGGTATTGTGTATGCTGAATTACTGTCACTCTCTAGTGTTGTTGGTTGCACCTGTCACCACTTTGATTAAAAAACAAAAAAGCAGTTTGTTTCATGCCATACATTGCAAACTTATCTGCATTACTGCTTGCACAAATACTGCAACAGGATCCCATTGTCCTACTGAAATCTTAGTTAATGAGAAACATCATGCTGTGTGACGATAGCATGTAAATAATGTATCTCTGGAGGAATCAGGCCACAGACAAACAGATCTGAACTGGGCCAAACACGTAAGATAAGAGGAAGAACATCCCAGAGATGATGTTCATTGAAGTTGTACTATGATAAGAACAGTAATCTAAAGCTTGGTAAACTCTTCTGACTGATGAAGACATTCTTAGGTGAGCGTACATCTTTTTGACTCTGATGGTTGGATTTATATTCAGTTACAGTGCAAATAGTCTGTTTTAAACGATGGCTAAGGATTATAAGGTGCTTCCAAGAGTTAACTTTTTCTCTCAGTTGTCAAACATTTATATGTTATGCTGATCTTTGTCACAGTGTATCTTTGGGGATGTATTTTAGTGTGTGTAATGTATTGTCTCTTTAACAGGTTTGCTCTAATGCACAGATCCAAAATGCAGAATCTGACTGAATTTCCAGACAATGCAACTTCCCACAACAGCCTGTCTGTGATCATCAAGGTGTGTGTTGTTATCCCCTTCTTCTGCATCTTCCTCTGCTGCATTGCTGTCATGCTGCACATCTTTGCATCTCACAGGCAGTACCTGGACACCACACGCTACATCCTGTTTGCCTACATGCTGATCAATGACACTCTCCAGCTATTGACCTCTGTGCTGCTCTTCCTCTTTGGCATGGGCCAGGTGAAATTTGCTGTTGTCTTCTGTGTTCCTCTCATGTTCATTTCCACTGTCACTTTCCAAAACACACCTTTAATCCTGGCCACCATGTCACTGGAGCGTTATGTTTCCATCTTCTATCCCCTGCAGCGCCCGGCCGCCTGGCGATCAGACCGTATCTGGATCATTATTCTGTCCCTGTGGCTCATCAGCTGTATTTCCCCTGTGATTAACTTCTCCATCAGGGAAAGTGACCCTGCTGTGGATATTCTCTCTACCCCGTTTCTTTGCAAACCTGTTGTTATCAACTCATCTCCAATCCAGGCACTGTTACGAGCCACAATAAATATTCTCTTCTTTGCAGTGGTGGCTGTTGTCATCCTCTTTACGTATGTGAGAATCCTGCTGGAAACCAGGAAGCTGAGGCAGGATAAAGTGTCTGTGAGCAAAGCCATGCACACTGTGCTGTTACACGGCTTTCAGCTGCTGCTGTGCATGCTGGCCTTCACCGTCCCCATAACTGAAACTCTCACAGTGCTGAATGCAAACTGGTTACAAGAGGACATTGCCTTTTTTAATTATTTCTGTTTCGTCCTCATTCCACGCTTTCTCAGCCCGCTAATCTACGGCTTTAGAGATCAGAGTCTCAGGGGCTGCATCAGGAAAACATTTCTCTGCTGCTCAGACAAAGTCAAACTCATTGAGAGAAGCAAGCTGTAAGACATCTTGTCTGTTTCTTGAACTGGCTCTCAAACCTAATGCATACATTTCAAAAGAGGCATCTGTGATGTATAAACCATGTTTCTGCATGTCTTGTCAAGTCTCAAAAAAACATTCAGTACAGTTTCATCAAAAAAGGCCTTAAATGGTATTGAAAGTCTTGATTTTAGTGAACAACCACAGCAAATATCAATATATTTCATTGCCTGCTGCAGTCAGTAATGTTAGTTATGTATTGCTGTTGAACAAATTGGGATTATTTTGACAGTGTATTGTGCAGCCTGGAAGAGGTTCAGTCATTTTTTGTGGAGTCTCGGTTGGCTCCATCAGACCTGCAGAAAACACTGTCACAACTGCTGTTAAACATAAACCAGGCAGAGACTGTGTTACTGTGATCAATAAAGATTACTCAATTCAGTGGGTGAATTTAAGATATCCTGCATGAAGTCTGGCAGCTGCTGTTGGGATTCAACCTCTCATACACTCATTAAGCATGCAGCATCGCTCAGGCAGGATTTATGATTATCTGTGTGACCGTGTTGCAGGCAGGATAATGCTTCTGGCCTTCTGTAATCCACTGTCATTAGAATGTATTACATATATTTATCAGCCTAAAATCACAAAAGGTCTGGCAGAGTCTTGTAGATTAGGAGACTGATATTTGAATGTACAAGTCAGTGTGTTGTTCTCAGGTGCAAAACTGCTGTTTGAATGCAAAAACATCATGTTTGATGCAGATCGAAATTTGTCAAAATTGTGTTGCGGGTGTCATCGAGGATACTTATGGTGGTATCAATATGATAGACATATAATAATAAATACAGAGTGTAACATTGTAAGCCACTGTCTCCTTGGGGGCATCAAATATCCAAATTGCAAATTTTGTACTGATTTCTGAACTGACTGATGGATTGATCGATCCATCAGTCAGTTTTGAGGAATTGTGCTCAAAACAGTTGTTTGTTAAAGGGAAACCATACACACAATCACATAAATTTCACTCGGCATACAATGTTAATGCTGTGTGTTAAAACAGCCTTGTCTACTCAACATTAGTTTGAATTTATCTGCTTGGATTTGAATATTTAGTTTAGCCATTTCCCTCTCCGTTCACTAACGAAAATTGAAATGACAAAGTAGGCAAGACACCAAAGTCTATGTTGTACGTCTGCTGCCGCGGCTCGTATAAAAGGCTGAATACTGGCTGACCATGGCCAGTTTGTGCCTCTCACACCAAGCCATGGGAGGAGTTAGTTAGCATTTGCTACTGCATTTTAAATTTTTGAATATATATTTATATTTAAATTATTTATATTTAACATTTAATTTTAAATAAGCTGGAAGAGAGTGTTTCAGCAGAATATGAAGGTGTAGTTATCATTTATGATTTATGTTGCAGATTCATTTTACTGATCTTTATTGGGATCATTTACATAATTTAATTAATTTTATTGTAAATATTTACATTTTATATTTTGGTGTGTTTACCTGGCTGTTAGCAAAGCTGTCCTTCCTGTTTAACTGTCAAACATGCAACAAGGCCCTTTTACTGCAGCCATCATGCAGTGTAACTGAGGTAAACACAGGTGTAATTAATAACATTAATGATGGTCCTGTTCCATTTCAGTGGGCCAAGACACTGGTATTGTTCATGTTTGCTCACTGTAATGGTTGAGACACGCTAAATGTAGTGGGACCATAATTATTTTATCAATTACGCCTGTGTTTATCTGGCAATGACATGTCAAAATGGCTGCAGTGTAAAGGGCCGTCGGCCATTGAACAGAAACATACCAACTGCACAGTGCCTACTGACCACTTTCTACCAACCTGGGAGTTTAAGAGGCCAGTAAGTTTCCCTTATTTGCTCTGTAAGCTATCTAGCAATATACAAACACACCCAAGCAAATTATCTACAAACTAGAAAAGCACTCGGAGAGGGCAGACCTCCGCCAAGCACCATAGTTTCCCCCCATATTGTAATTCACTCCAAAATAAAAATCCTACAATTTTATTATGAGTTCAGAAGTTATTAATGAAAATCTCTTTTTCGGTAATGGTGGTTTCTTCTGGATCTCTCTCTCAAGTATTAAAGCTAGATCAAATTCGTTGACATACGTCAGATGCGAAATTGTCTCAGCTACACGATGCCGCTTGTTAGAAATCTCTACCTCTAATATTAAATGCACTGTAGGCCAAAATGTAAGAGTACCCCCATTTTTTATATAAATTGCTATAAAATCTGCCATCTCGATCAGATCTGGATCAGCCTTTGGGATTTGATAGAAGTACACATTGGAAATCCCTGAGTCAAATTTCATGAGCTTTAGGCAAAAATTACCAGAGACAATTTTTGGGTCCCATTTACCCCAACGTTAAAGAAAATTTCAAAGTGATCCAGAATCCAGGATTTCTTCCGGATCACCCTTAAAATTAAATCAGTACTTCTTTTTCACATTTTCGACACACCCTGAAAATTTCATCAAAATCCGTCCATAAATTTTTGAGTTATCTTGAACACAGACAAACAAACAAACAAACAAACAGACAAACAAACAGACAGACAGACGCCGGCAAAAACATAACCTCCTTGGCGGAGCTAATAACTATAGTGTCCTTTGTTTGTATATTCAGGGGAATTATTTGGGCTGTCCAAAGATGCACGACCAAAAATATAATGGCTTTTTCAACTTACTGCTTACTGACACCCACAGGCTCAAACAAGACCCTGTTGATGCAGAGAAATACAGGATGCGAAGGACCAACAATAATGACAGAAAAGGCTCATTTAGCTTATTTTCCTGAGTTTATGCCACATTTACTACTAAGTCTTTTTCATCAAACATGTTGCTAATAGCAGCAGGCTACAAACAAGCTAAAGACCCACTGTAAACCACGCTGACGTTGCCACCCAGCACCAACATGTCAGGAACTTTGTCAGTTACTGACAACATTAGCAACTAAGCTAGCTGGAAAAGAAAGTTGAACCACTTGCAAGGACACAGTTGATTTACTCAAACCAAAAGGCTAAAAGAAGAGTGAACACAGAGCTTACCTTCCTCAGGACGACAGAAACTTGACTTCAGTGGGATGATAGTGTTGCTCCTTGTCTGCTGAAAGTGTCAGAGAGAGACCGTTAGCTAACACATTAGCATAAATGCATGAGGTGATAGTATAGGAGGTATTCTGCCTCCTAGTGGCCAAACATGACTGATGCAGCCTTAAATGTGTTATGTTTTAATTGACTCGCATGGATACCTCTGTGTAAGTCCTTATTCAAAACTTTACTTGAGTTGAATGGCGCCTTCAGATGGGGTCATGTTTACGAGTTGAGCCCAGATGAACGCCCCCCTCGTATCATCTCATGAGCTGAAAGTTTCTGAGAGCTCTGAGTTCTCGACTTGTGACATGTTTGTTGATATTGTGAGAAATGGTGGAGCCTGTGGGAGTTCATTTATCGGTGCATAATAATGGTGCCTTCAAAGGAAATCTTATTTACGAGATTAGATGTCATGAACACGACATGTGTTGCGTTCAAGTGGTGAAGTTGTCAAGAACACCGCTGCTAAGCAAAGGCAATATTAACATTACTGTCAGAGTTTAGAAGCCACAGAGGCTAACAATGTAGCCAGCTACCAAGTGGTAACATAACGCAGGAAATGCAAAGAAATATTGACAGAGGAGAAAGATGTGATTGGTGGGAATCTCAACATTTTCTTCAGACATATTATAAAATTAGCAAGAAAAACAATATATGAATAAAATTACAATGTCTCCACCATTTCTCACAACATAAACAAAAATGTCACCAGTCATGAACTCAGATATTACAGAAACTCTCCACGTACGAGGTCATGAACACGACATGAGGGGGGCGTTCATATGGACCCAACTCATAAACACGACCCCATTTGAAGGCACCATGAGTTAATATTCTACACTACATTGTAATTTCAGTCATATATGGTTTTTCTTGGCAATTTTATATGTCTGAGGAAAATGTTGATATTCTCATGACCTCATCTTTCTCCTCTGTCATTATGACTTTGCATGTCCATTTGCTAGCTTGCTAAATTGTTAGCCTCTGTGGCTTCTAGACTCGGACAGTTACGTTAATATTGCTGTTGCTCAGCAGCAGTGTTTTTCACGACTTCTCCACTTAAAGCTGAGAATATTGTGAACCTGACCTCCCATCTCGTAAACGCTGTAAACACAACCCCATGTGAAGGCAACCAACAGAATCATTATGGAGAATGACAGCTATCATTAAGACCTTAAACAATACATTATATTATTTGACATTAGTATATACTTAATGATTAACATATGTTAACATGTCTGTGTTACCATGTAAGCAGAATTTTAATGTTGTAGCTGGTCATGGTGGAAATATTTTTAACTGCTTTATATAATCTTTACTAGGTAAAGAAATGAAAACAATTTAGGTTCTATAACCTTATCAGATATTTTGTGTTTTGTGTAAAATCTGAAGAAAGTGAAAATACTCAAGCATATGTTGCTAATGTAAAATTGAACTTTACACTTCTTTATTAAATGTACTTACTTACACCAAACCCTCTTACACCATTGATTAGCATCAATATACGGCAGGATATGCTGCTATAACAGAGAAGTCTTTTTTATTTTCTTGAGTGACGAATAAGTATAAAGATTGGAAATTATACTGAAATTGTCAATATTGGAGATAACCTGTAAGTGATGCATTTTGATATTTTCAGCAGAAGCATCAGGCCTTTTTCATGGGACACATTTTGACATGTCACAGTATGAAAAGCACAGGTGTAAATATTGAAATGAATGATAGCTGAAGTCTATTTAGCGGCATCGATTTCAGGGTCCAGGTGTTGTGTATGCTGAATTACTGTCACTCTCTAGTGTTGTTGGTTGCACCTGAGCTTTTCCCACTATAAGTCAAAATGTGTGCTGTGAAAAACACCTATTATGGTTATTAATTTGGAATATATGGAGAACGGCCCTGGTCTGGTCATCAGCATGGGCAGCAGTGATTTACCTTGAAGCCATGGCGCCAAAAATAAACTGTGATTTTACAACAAAATGAAATTATTAGATGTTGGCCAAAGAATAAGAATTACCAAAGGAGTTTGTCTTAATTTATTCCTTTGCTTTGATTTTTGGAGTCACCACTTTGATTAAAAAACAAAAAAGCAGTTTGTTTCATGCCATACATTGCAAACTTATCTGATTTACTGCTTGCACAAATACTGCAACAGGATCCCATTGTCCTACTGAAATCTTAGTTAATGAGAAACATCATGCTGTGTGACGATAGCATGTAAATAATGTATCTCTGGAGGAATCAGGCCACAGACAAACAGATCTGAACTGGGCCAAACACGTAAGATAAGAGGAAGAACATCCCAGAGATGATGTTCATTGAAGTTGTACTATGATAAGAACAGTAATCTAAAGCTTGGTAAACTCTTCTGACTGATGAAGACATTCATAGGTGAGCATACAGCTTTTTGACTCTGATGGTTGGATTTATATTTGGTTACAGTGCAAACAGTCTGTTTTAAAGAGTGGATAAGGAGAGAAAAAATAGCGCATTTTGTTTTTACAAGGTTGAATCTTTTCTATCAGTTGTCAAACATTTATATGGTATGCTGGTCTTTTAATCTCATCTGCTAAATTTCATTCTTATTATAACTGTCCAAGTGTATTTTTGAGGATGTTTTTTAGTGTGTGTAATGTATTTTCTCTTTAACAGGTTTGCTCTAGTGCACAGATCCGAAATGCAGAATCTGACTGAATTTCCAGGCAATGCAACTTCCCACAACAGCCTGCCTGTGATCATCAAGGTGTGTATTGTTATTCCCTTCTTCTGCATCTTCCTCTGCTGCATTGCTGTCATGCTGCACATCTTTGCATCTCACAGGCAGTACCTGGACACCACACGCTACATCCTGTTTGCCTACATGCTGATCAATGACACTCTCCAGCTATTGACCTCTGTGCTGCTCTTCCTTCTTGTCATGGGCCAGGTGAAACTTGCTGTTGTCTTCTGTGTTCCTCTCATGTTCATTTCCACTGCCACTTTCCAAAACACACCTTTAATCCTGGCCACCATGTCACTGGAGCGTTATGTTTCCATCTTCTATCCCCTGCAGCGCCCGGCTGCCTGGCGATCAGACCGTATCTGGATCATTATTCTGTCCCTGTGGCTCATCAGCTGTATTTCCCCTATGATTAACTTCTCCATCAGGGAAAGTGACCGTGCTGTGGATATTCTCTCTACTCCTTTGCTTTGCATAAATGACGTTATCGACTTATCTCCAATCCAGGCACTGTTTCGAGCCACAGTAAATATTCTCTTCTTTTCAGTGGTGGCTGTTGTCATCCTCTTTACATATGTGAGAATCCTGCTGGAAACCAGGAAGCTGAGGCAGGATAAAGTGTCTATGAGCAAAGCCATACACACTGTGCTGTTACACGGCTTTCAGCTGCTGCTGTGCATGCTGGCCTTCAATGTCCCCATAACTGAAACCCTCATAGTGCTGAATGCAAACTGTTAAACAAGGACATTGCCTTTTTTAATTATTTCTGTTTCGTCCTCATTCCACGCTTTCTCAGCCCGCTCATCTACGGCTTTAGAGATCAGAGTCTCAGGGGCTGCATCAGGAAAACATTTCTCTGCTGCTCAGACAAAGTCAAACTCATTGAGAGAAGCAAGCTGTAAGACATCTTGTCTTGCCTCTTGAACTGGCTCTCAAACCTAATGCATACATTTCAAAGGGGCATCTGTGATGTATAAACCATGTTTCTGCATGTCTTGTCAAGTCTCAAAAAAGCATTCAGTACAGTTTCATCAAAAAAAGGCCTTAAATGGTATTGAAAGTCTTGATTTTAGTGAACAATCATAACAAATATCAATATATTTCATTGCCTGCTGCAGTCAGTAATGTTAGTTATGTATTGCTGTTGAACAAATTGGGATTATTTTGACAGTGAATTGTGCAGGCTGGAAGAGGTTCAGTCATTTTTTGTGGAGTCTAGGTTGGCTCCATCAGACCTGCAGAAAACACTGTCACAACTGCTGTTAAACATAAACCAGGCAGTGACTGTTACTGTGATCAATAAAGATTACTCAATTCAGTGGGTGAATTTAAGATATCCTGCATGAAGTCTGGCAGCTGCTGTTGGGATTCAACCTCTCATACATTCATTAAGCATGCAGTGTTGCTCAGGCAGGATTTATGATTATCTGTGTGACCGTGTTGCAGGCAGGATAATGCTTCTGGCCTTCTGTAATCCACCGTCATTAGACTGTATTACATATATTTATAAGCCTAAAATCACAAAAGGTCTGGCAGAGTCTTGCAGATTAATAGACTGATATTTGAATGTACAAGTCAGTGTGTTGTTCTCAGGTGCAAAACTGCTGTTTGAATGCAAAAACATCATGTTTGATGCTGGTCGAGATTTGTCAAAATTGTGTTGCGGGTGTCATGGGGATAATTATGGTGGTATAAATATGATAGACATATAATAATAAATACAGAGTGTAACATTGTAAGCCACTGTCTCCTTAGGGGGTCTTTAATATCCAAATTGCAAATTTTGTACTGATTTCTGTACTGACTGATGTATTTATCCATCAGTCGGTTTGGAAGGAGTACTGCACTCAAAACCGTTATGTTTGTTAACCGGAACAAGGCACACAATCACATAAATT